>CM059219.1:31157147-31191406 GCA_030347435.1 Clarias fuscus
TTCCAAATTTTACAGCTCCATGGACTCCCTGCTGTGTACTGTATGTGCATTGTCTCACTACACAATATCCATAGTGTAGTAGTTGCTGGTCAGTACATTTTCCATTTCTACACGTAGCTCTGGGTAGGAGTTGTACGTACAAGGTAATTCCAAAACAGACCCACAGGTGTGTGCAACTGGTCGACGTGCAAGTCCATCCAAAGTTGTAAAAACAACTTGAATTTTTGTAACACATCGGACCCTGTCACAAATCTCAGCCTTCTTCTAAGACCCACCTGATCCAATCCACGTATGTACTACTGTAGAAATTTGAAGGCTTGGTTCTCAACTGGTGTCATTGGATTTGTTTCGATCAGCTTTAGGACTTTTCTGGAAGTTGGTTCCTTGTCATCTTACATGGTCTGTATCTTTGCTGGTGTAGTTGATATGGTCCTCAGGGGTTGGGCTGCAACTACTGACATGTTATCGAGAGCATATTTTTCTTGCTGAATTATTTGTTTGTGAGCTACTTGAATAAGGACTGTTTTAAGGTTATCTTGTGATGGGACTGTTTTTTACTCCCAGTCGATCGAGCAGATCTAATAACTCATCCTGACCATCACTGTCAAGGTCCTGCTGTAAGGCAGTAGTTATGAGATCTCTCTCACATTGACTCAGATACAACAGCAATGACTGATACAGTAAATCCATAGATACAGCATGTTCGCCAAATATCATTGCAGTGGTAAATGCTGGGGCAATGCGCAGTGGAAAGTAGCCTTGGTCGAGGAAACCCTTGACCAATATTTTCCCCACTGCTTTCCATTCATCCTCTTGCCATTTTGGTGACAGAGACGGCACTCTCATTTCTGCCCCCTCGGCTGCACAATCAAATGCTGCAATTCTGTCCAAAATGCAGCATAGACATCCCTCGACACACCATCTGCATCATGGTCTTTTTCATTAATAAAGCTATACTTTAAGGGGTAATTAAGAATCAACTCATCTTTGACTTGACAAATCACTTCCTCTAATAGATTTAGTCTGTGAAGTTTGATACCCACTGAAAGTAGTTCATAGTTTGCATCAGTGTTTGAATGAGCAATGATGTCCTCCATGAAGAGAGTGGACGTAGATGGGACAACACTGATGACTTCCTCTGTGGGAGAGAACTTGAAAAGGCTCAATCAGATGGGTTTCAGAAAGCAGCTCATAGTTTGCGTTACCACTTGGAGAGACAGTACGTTCAACGTGATTTACTAATACAGGAGTGGATGTAGACAAGGCAAAATTAATGACTTCCTCTGTGGATGGAATAATTGGAACAGTGTCATCCAGCTGGCTTGCAGATGATGCATCTTCTATGCCACCTGTGATCAGCTCTGAATCATAAGATAGAGAACACCAACAACAACCATTTATCTGTTAACCCCAAGTCAAGTCAAGTAGGCTTTTATTGTCATTCCAACCATATACAGTTAGTACACAGTGAAACGAAACAATGTTCCTCCAGGACCAGGGTGCTACATACATGCAACAACATAAATTTACAACACAATTTTTTTACATTTTTAAGTTAATCTAAAAGAAGAACTATCAAATATCTATATACAAAATAGACAATAGACAAAGTGCACGTGCAAATGTGCAAACAAAGAGGTACATGACAGACACAACAATGTAACACATAACAGTACTTTTTTTTTGATGAAGTATGAGTTGAGGTAGTGGGAAGAGCAGCAGTAAACAGTTTACATTGTGACAAGAGTATCGTGTGCAAATAGCAGTCAAATAAATATTGTGCAAAAATTGCGAAGAGCAGCACAGGTAGGTAGGTATGAGCAGATTGAGATGGATGTATATCAGTGTGATTGTGCATGTGTGTTTATCAGTTCAGTCCAGATGTTATTTAGTTCGTCTGAGTGATTTGTGTGTGTGTGTGTGTGTGTGTGTGTGTGTGTGTGTGTGTGTGTGTGTGTGTGTGTGTGTGTGTGTTTATCCGTCCAGTCTCTTTGTGTTGAGGAGACGGATGGCTTGCGGGTAAAAACTGTTTCTCAGTCTGGATGTGAGTGCCCGAATGCTTCGGTACCTTTTTCCAGATGGCA
This sequence comes from Clarias fuscus, assembly GCA_030347435.1. Classification (NCBI taxonomy): domain Eukaryota; kingdom Metazoa; phylum Chordata; class Actinopteri; order Siluriformes; family Clariidae; genus Clarias; species Clarias fuscus. The sequence goes on from CM059219.1 coordinate 31,159,232, forward strand.
GGAGGGTGAAGAGTGAGTGTGAGGGGTGTGTGTAATGAGTGTGATGGATGTGTCCGGTCAGCCACAATGCTGGTGGCTTTGCGGATGCAGCGTGTGGTGTAAATGTCTTCGATAGAAGGGAGAGAGACCCCGATGATCTTCTCAGCTGTCCTCACTATCCGCTGTAGGGTCTTGTGGTCTGATATGGTACAATTCCCAAACCAGACAGTGATGCAGCTGCTCAGGATGCTCTTGATAGTTCCTCTATAGAAGGTGGTGAGGATCGGTGGTGGAAGCTGTGTCTTTCTTAGCCTTCTCAGGAAGAAAAGACGTTGTTGGGCTTTCTTATGCAGAGAGCTGGTGTTGAGGGACCAGGTGAGGTTCTCCTCCAGGTGAACGCCCAGGAATTTTGTGCTCTTGACGATCTCCACAGAAGAGCCGTCGATGCTGAGAGGAGAGTGATCGCTCTGTGTCCTCCTGAAGTCAACAACCATCTCTTTTGTCTTTTCGACGTTCAGAGACAGGTTGTTGTCTTTACACCAGTCCGTTAGCCACTGCACTTCCTCTCTGTACGCTTCCTCTCTGTATGTGGGAACGACTCGTCGTTCTTGCTGATGAGACCCACCACGGTCGTGTCATCAGCGAACTTGATATGATTGGAGCTGTGTGTCGCTACACAATCATGAGTCAGCAGTGTGAACAGCAGGGGACTGAGCACGCAGCCCTGGGGGGCCCCAGTACTCAGTGTGGTGGTGCTGGAGGTGTAGCTCCCGATCCGCACTTGCCTGAGGTCTTTCGGTCAGAAAGTTCAGGATCCAGTTACAGAGGGAGGTGTTCAGGCCCAACAATCTCAGCTTCCCAATCAGGTGTTGGGGGATGATTGTATTGAATGCTGAACTGAAGTCCATGTACAGCATTCTGACATAAGTGTCTTTCTTGTCAAGGTGTGTCAGTGCCAGGTGGAGTGTGGTGGAGATGGCGTCGTCCGTTGAACTGCAGAGGGTCTAGTGAGGGGGGCAGCAGGGTCTTGATGTGTCTCGTGACGAGCCGCTCGAAGCACTTCATGATGATGGGTGTGAGTGCAACAGGGCGGTAGTCATTGAGACAGGACACAGAAGACCTCTTCGGCACGGGGACGATGGTGGTAGATTTAAAGCATGTGGGAACGACGGCGCTGCTCAGAGATGTTGATGTCGGTGAGAACATCTGCCAGCTGTTCTGCACATTCTCTGAGCACTCTGCCTGGGATGTTGTCTGGTCCAGCAGCTTTACGTGCGTTGACTCTGCGTAGAGTTTTCCTCACATCAGCCGTGGTGAGACACAGCACCTGGTCTTCGACGGAGGAGTGGTCTTCCTCGCCGTCACGTTGTATATATGTATGTAGCACCTTGGTCCTGGAGGAACGTTGTTTCGTTTCACTGTGTACTAACTGTATATGGTTGGAATGACAATAAAAGCCGACTTGACTTGACTTGAACAGATAAATGGGCACTGAAGGTTTCATGATTACACTGTTTAACTGGACCAGATGGTTTGGTTTGTGGTTTAGTTACACTAAGTGGCTTTTCTAGGTGATGATCAGGATTAATGCACTGTGCTGTCTTCTGCTGCTCTCCTAGAGATCCACTATGACTGTCCTTTTGATTGTCCACTTCTGTGTCAGATTTGTCTGTGTGCCACATCGTATGTAAATAAAAGCGTAAAATACCAGATTTTGAGAGTGTGTACAGCTCACCAACAGTAACGCTGTCTTCAAGTTCTGATTCCTTAAAGTCATAAATACTATGAGTGAATTCTTCCCATTTTCCTTTTTTTGACTCACCATGTGGAAAAATTATTCCTTGGAATGATGCATAAGGTCTTTCTTGGTTGCATCCTTGGATATATCAAGAATTCTGGTTCCCCTACCACAGCGTTTTCTGACTTGCTTTCCCTCATGAATCCACCCCAACTCGATTTTTCCTTGAAGACTTGTAGCATTTCTATTATAATTTACAATTAATCGTAAAACTAAGCACCAACTCTTTGTTAAATTGTATTGTATCTCTAATATTGACAGTATGTACACTATGTATTTATCTAAATTTCAGTCTTGAGCAACTTATTACTGAGAACACATACTGTAAGCAGTGCCGAGATCAATGTCTAGGGCAGTTTAGATTGATTCTTTGAAGTGGATTATGTAATATGAATTTTAATGTAATGTATGTAACACTATAGAATAATAATTATTTTTAATACATAATACTTTGTGGCAACTATTTTTGTCACAAAATTACCCTGTCTTGTTGCATTTGGTCAATATGTTCTTCAGAAACACCCCTCTTACGGAGAAAATCCCACAGGCCGGCATCCTCAGCACAGTAGTATGTTGCTGACGCAGAGCTTGCGCTGTCATTTCCTCCATTTCCAGTTGCAGTAAACACACTTGAAAAAGTATAACAGTTACAGTTACACTGACAATTCTTACTATTATGAACGACATAGAAATATTAAAGTTAACAAAAGCGCATAAAAAATTTACAATAAACTTTTCTACATATTTCTATATACTTACAATAAAATACAAAGCTTACAAAAGAGAAATAAAGAATAAACAAAACAGCCAAAACAATACAAACAACAATACAATACAATACAATACAAACAAATGTAGACACTGATATATGGGAAATGTTTTAGCTATGTATTACAATAATGGTTTTAAGGCTTTGTAAATGTTTATAGCATTGGGATTGGGTAGTCCATGTAATGCTCACTCGCTCACTCACTCACTCAATCATCTTCTATATCGCTTTATTCTGTAAAAAGTGGGTCGCGCAGGGCCTGGAGCCTATCCCAGGAGACTTGGGGCACGAGGCGGGGTACACCCTGGACAAGGGTGCCAATCCATCGCAGGGCACAGACACACACACATGCGCTCATTCACATACTACCGGCAATTTGGAGATGTCCGTTTACCTAATCAGCATGTCTTTGGTCTGTGCGAGGAAACCGAAGTACCCAGAGGAAACCCACCAAACACAGGGGGAACATGTAAACTCTACTCGTGAGGAAGGAATCTGGAGAAGAAATATGACAGTGCACTAAGCCACCAAGTCGTCCTCCAAATAAATGTTCTATTGGTTTGGGTTGCCATGTTGGCTGGTGCTAATTTGGTGCTAATTTGGCAAGTGGTCACATTTGGTGGTAATTTGTAAAGCAATGATAATTTTGTGGTGGGAAGTTCTTTGGGAAATTACTTACTTGGAAAGATTTAAAGGGACAAACAACAAACAGAGAAGGGCATTATTTATGTATTTATTTATTTAGAGACAGAGTAAGTGAGTTAGAGAGAGAGAGAGATGCATGAGTGAGAGCTGAGCAACACAGATCCGTGTGTGTGTGTGTGTGTGTGTGTGTGTGTGTGTGTAAAAGGGGAATGGAAGTGGGGGACTAAGCTTTGACAAAAGTTCATAATGTGGCTATAACATGGCTATGATGTAATGTGGGTCATGGTCAATCAAGCCTGCACTGGTCAACACAAGCCTAAGTGATTTGACATGATGAAATTTGTACTTCATTCCTGGTATGGAGTAGCCAGTCACAACCTAAACAACAATGAAAGAAATGTTGTTTCATAACAACAAATTTGATCATATAAACTTAAACACCTTTCCCATTATACTAAACATTCAGCCTCATATCACCCAGTATGACTGCACTTCAATCCCTGTCATGTGTCTTCCTGATTACATCTAAATGAAAATGGGTTCCCTGTTGAGTCTGGTTCCTCCTAAATGAGTTTGGGAGGAACTTGCCAGTGTTGACCTCGGCTTGTTCATTTGTGGACAAACTGATCATTATAATTTATACAGACTCCTTATTTTTATTATTTGAGGACACAGTGCTATATCTCTTGCTTCATTCTAACAAGAAGATAATTATATATATGTTTTTTTTTTTTTTCAGAAGGTATTAATTGTGATGAAATATGTGAAAGGCACAATAGCAGAAGTTCAGTTTTCGGCTCAAGTTATTGCACAAAACAGAAGAGGCACACAGTATGCAGAAAAGCAACATTTACATGTTTTAATATAAGCTGTTGGATAAATGTTCTAAAAACTAAAATAGGTGAGGTAAGAAAATTACCAACACAAGGATGAATTAGTAATAGCAGTGCATACAGTCCACAGTGTGTACAGAAAGTAAGAGCAGGTGAACTTCACCGACGCGAGTAGACTGGTTCATGAGATGCTACAGTACAGTACATATCCCCCGCCATGTGCACACCAGGGATGCGCGAGTGTGTCAGATAAAATCGCTGAAAAGTGAAAGCAGTGCGGGGAAAAGTAAAACGCCCGAATCAAATAAAATATTGTTTTCCACAGAGCTATCCTTGTAATGTTGAGTTAGTAAATTTAGGTGATAAATCTATTTTATGGAGTTGTGAGATCAATATTATATTCACTATTGCAGTAAGTTAACTACTGGTATGTCCATCTTTCACGTTATTAACGGATGTAATTAGCACAGCGGGAGCACTGTATGGGTCCTGCAACGAACAAACCCTCAGACGAAGTTTCAGAGCGCGCGATCGCTAACCAGGCAACTAACGTCTCACCGAAAGGCTTTCCAGAAAGACTTCATTTCAACCACAGTGCACCAACCAATCAGCAATGCCGTGATTCCCTTTTGTTGGATGCGAACCACAGGATAAGAATGAAAAGTAATGCAAGTAAACAAACAAAGTTGCATACCTTGCTGAAAAATGATGCTCGTTTCATAACTAAAACCGTACGACTAAACCTAACACTCTGCTCTTGTGACTTTCTTTGATCTACTGTAGTAAACGGTACTAGACAAACTTCATTAACTTTCATCCTCCAAACTGTTCGTATGTTTGTGTGTGCGCATGCGTTCAAGTTGACCCTTTACAGATTCAAATCATGTACTACACCAGTGTGTGTGAATGATCGAACATGATGGAGCGTTATAAGTTCTGTCTACTGTTACCAGAAAAAAAATGCAGTGTACCTGCCGGCGGGTCCTCCGACTCCTAAGGGAACTTAGTGCAAAGACTTATTCAGGGTCGCAGGGGGCCTGGAGCCTATCCCAGGAGACTTAAGGGTACGAGGCAGGGTACACTCTGAACAGGGTCTGGGTTCTGGAACCCGTTTACAGTGGCTTGTGTGAATCCACGTCGCTCACTTTGCGACTTTCACTCCTGTCTGTTTCGTGGAAAGAATCCGGAACGGCCTTTGCCACCTCTTAGCTCTCCAGTTCTTTCTCCTGAAATCATTCACTACGATCTAATCTCCTGGCTTCAGATCATGCAGGTCTTTTTTCTCAGGTTCTGGCAAGGCGTCCTTCACCTGTTTGTGGACTACAGACGAAACAGAGAACAGATTTGTGCAATAGTTCCTTGGGACTGCTGCTGGTCCTACACCTGTGTAGGGAGGTCTGCCAAACAGCATCTCAAACGGGCTCAATTCGCCCTTCCTCTTAATCTTGATTTCATTTGCATGAGGATCAGTGGGAGGAGTTTGACCCATGGCAGGTCAGTTTCTGCCAAACATTTAGGCAATTTGTTTTTCTAGGTATCATTTTCTCTCTACCCTGCACCTCCGCTAGCTGGGTGTTAGGCGCTGTGCTGCTGTTTAGATCAAATCCCAAATAACAATTCCCTTTTGCAGCGCATGATTAACAACTGGGGTCCCATTGTCACTACTAATCTTGCCAGTGACTTGGCTTCTGCACTTGCATCTTGTTTTGAGGTTGGTAAAGCCTCAATCTACTTTGAGTACATGTCCACACCTCCCTACGTCATTAGTCGCGCTGATAACACATTTTTCACAAAGATTTTAGCAGAAGATAGCAGTGTTAGGGGACGTTACTTTTTAAAGTAACTAATTACATTACAACATTACAGTCTTTAAAAAATAATGTTACATTACTGCGTGACTTTCTGATAAAGTAACTACAGTTTGAGTACTTTTCCATTGCAGAAAATGAAAACGTCCTTTGTGCTTCCTCATGCATGTTGTTTTAGTCGAGACCTTTATAATTATTCTACCATCATCACTCAGTGAAGTTTGGCCCATAATCTGTTCACTACTAATACCCCTATCTCATCTACGCGGTTTCGCGCGGTGGCCGTAAGTACGGTTCATCATGATTCACCGCCAGTTTCTGCGCTGTGATTAGGTTTCCATCTTTCCGCGCGTCGGTCCTCACATGGTCAAACCACATAGGTGTGATAGGGGTATTACAGCAGGAATAACAGAAGGGGGCGGGTTATCATGGGTGGGGCTTTTTCTCTCTCTCTCACACACACACACACACACACTAATGGATTGGGAATGACTGCTGTCTGGCTCACGGATTACATAAATTGTCTGAATAACAGATTACATTTTTGAAAAAGTAACTAAGTCCTTGAATGGCAGAGCTGACGTGTTAGATTACTCGCTATATCAAAGAAGTAATCCGACTACTCTAACGCGTTTCAAAGTAACACCCAACACTGATAGATAGTAAAGCCCTTTATGAACCAATATCTAGAGATACTGTTATACATCCCTCCTTTTGACACATGGTCAAGCTCATGTGTCAACTTAGCATATAAAGGAAATAGCTTTTTAGACAAACATGGCTTTATAACAAAACAAGAATTTATTTAACTATTCTACGATACATGAAACTACACTACTTAAACACACACACACACACACACATACAAACAGTTTGGAGGGTGAAAGTTAATGGAGTTCTATAATATAAATTTTAAATCAGTTTACTAAAATTAACCAGAATCCTCAAAGATTTGATTTACCTCTGATAAAGACCTGAAACCCTACTCCTGCCTTCTCATTTGCTGGTACAGTGTGGGTTAATGGACACTTTTATTCCTAGGCTGAGAGCACTCCTCTCGATTTTTAGCCTCTGTTTCCCACATTCCTAAAACTGAGCAGTCAACACATTCTTTGTCATTGTACTTTGCAACTTTCCTTTCAATGCACCCAACTGTCTCAAACTAAAACGTCCGTGTCAGGGAAGCCACACCGATCCACCCACATCACATACTGACTCAAAGATTCGAACCCATAGTTGGTCTGTATATATTTCATATTTGGGTATGAGAACAGTTCTCCTTTTTTATGTATGTATTTATTTATTTTCTTTAAACAAATCTCTGCATGAACTGTCATTGACCTGATTTTCCGTCTGAAGGACATACGATGAGCTTGTCAGCCTGAAGGTGAATTTCACCGAAATCCTGCTAAAACCATGTACTAAAAGAATAGCCGCCTTCGTGGTCAAGCTAATGTACTCCTTAGAGCGGCCGCGGATGTGCTGCGACAAATCTCAAGTCTAAGGAATGTCTTTTAAAGAGGGCCCAAACCTCAAGGTTCCAAACCTCCATGTGGTGTTCCAGACGAGCTGTGGCAGTTTCAAAGCCTTGCGCACTTTCTTTCCTTAAAGACTAAGATCAAGAATTACGAGGAATGTTTATTTTTTTTTGTTTTCTCATCACAAATTACAAACATCGGTAAATTACACCTACCAAAATATCTTCTCCAAACACGTTTACAGTATACAGTGTGTGTACACACGTGGACAAAATTGTTGGTACCCTTCGGTCAATGAAAGAAAAACTCACAATGGTCACATAAATAACTTTAATCTGACAAAAGTAATAATTAAAAAAATTCTATGAATGTTAACCAATGAAAGTCAGACATTGCTTTTCAACCATGCTTCAACAGAATTATAAAAAAATAAATAAACACATGGAACAGGCCTGGACAAAAATGATGGTACCCCTAGAAAATACTGAAAATAATGTGACCAAAGGGACATGTTAATTCAAGGTGTGTCCACTAATTAGCATCACAGGTGTCTACAATCTTGTAATCAGTCAGTGGGCCTATATATAGGGCTCCAGGTAGTCACTGTGTTGTTTGGTGACATGGTATGTACCACACTCAACATGGACCAGAGGAAGCGAAGGAAAGGGTTGTCTCAGGAGATTCGAAAGAAAATTATAGACAAGCATGTTAAAGGTAAAGGCTATAAGACCATTTCCAAGCAGCTAGATGTTCCTGTGACTACAGTTGCACATATTATTCAGAAATGTAAGACCCATGGGACTGTAGCCAACCTCCCTGGACGTGGCCGCAGGAGGAAAATTGATGACAAATCAAAGAGACGGATAATCCGAATGGTAACAAAAGAGCCCAGAAAGACTTCTAAAGAGATCCAAGGTGAACTTCATGCTCAAGGAACATCAGTGTCAGATCGCACCATCCGTCGTTGTTTGAGCCAAAGTGTACTACATGGGAGACGACCAAGGAGGACACCATTGTTGAAAACAAATCATAAAAAAGCCAGACTGGAATATGCCAAACTACATGTTGACAAGCCACAAAGCTTCTGGGAGAATGTCCTATGGACAGATGAGACAAAAATTGAACTTTTTGCCAAGGCACATCAGCTCTATGTTCACAGATGGAAAAATGAAGCATATGAAGAAAAGAACACTGTCCCTACCGTGAAACATGGAGGAGGCTCTGTTATGTTCTGGGGCTGCTTTGCTGCATCTGGCACAGGGTGTCTTGAATCTGTGCAGGGTACAATGAAATCTCAAGACTATCAAGAGTCTAGAGAGAAATGTGCTGGCCAGTGTCAGAAAGCTGGGTCTTGCAACAGGACAATGACCCAAAACACAGCTAAAAACACCCAAGAATGGCTAAGAGGAAAACATTGGACTATTCTAAAGTGGCCTTCTATGAGCCCTGACCTCAATCCTATTGAGCATCTTTGGAAGGAGCTGAAACATGCTGTCTGGAAAAGGCCCCTTCAAACCGGAAACAACTGGAGCAGCTTGCTCATGAGGAGTGGGCCAAAATACCTGCAGAGAGGTGAAGAAGTCTCATTGACAGTTACAGGAATCGTTTGATTGCAGTGATTGCCTCAAAAGGTTGTGCAACAAACTATTAAGTAAGGGGTACCATCATTTTTGTCCAGGCCTGTTCCATGAGTTCATTTTAAAAAAAATAATTCCGTTGAAGCATGGTTGAAAAGCAATGTCTGACTTTCATTGCTTAACATTCATAGAATTTTTAAAAATTGTTACTTTTGTCAGATTAAAGTTATTTCTGTGACCATTGTGAGTTTTTCTTTCATTGACCGAAGGGTACCAACAATTTTGTCCACGTGTGTGTGTGTGTGTGTGTGTATGTATGTGTGTGTATGTATGTATGTGTGTATATGTATGTATGTATGTGTGTGTATATATATATATATATATATATATATATATATATATATATATATATATATATATATATCCTCTATAGGGGACTCGAACACAACATATTGGTTATACACAGATGGACTCGAACCACCTCGACAAAATTCAGCAAACAGTCTGAAAACAAGACAAGACAGGATTTGGATAAGCAAAAGCAAAGGTTTATATCTGCACAGGACATCTCGGTTACAGACGTACACTCTCACAGCATCTGTAAGAGAGAGGTGCTTCCCTTCTCTTACGCTCTTATTTTATACCCAGTGCTTTTCCCATACCTCTCTGCAGAGCAAAGATACCAGCAAAACACACACACACAGATGAGATGGTCCATGCACACACATTCCTTTCCGACTCCAAGTTTCAGCACTCCCCTCTTCCTCTGGGTACACGGTGTTTCCGTTTGCACGGTTCACACATTGAGCCGATATTCAGCAGGTAAATGTAGAATAAAATCTGTTTATTATTATATTTGAAAAAAATGCATCAGACATAATCAAACTTTAAACATAGAAATAACAGTAAAAATAGGTTTTCCGAATAAAAAAATAAGAATAATTATAAAATAATAATTGTCGTACAAATTTTCCAGGAATGTTGTTGTACTAAATAATATTCATGCGGTATAATCAGGGCCTCTTAATTCGCTATTCATTCTTGGTTGTTGTTTTAGTGTTACTGTGTGTGCTTTACAATAAATCACCCTTCCCCACTTCCCAGTTTTATTCATTTGCATGTCCGTTTTAGTAAACTGCACACTCTGTTTAGTATCCAGCGCACACCGTTTGTTCGGTTTGTATATCTGTTATGTTAGTTATATTATAACCCTTAGAAAGGCCTTTCATTTGGGGTAAAGTGACTGATTTGCAAAACTTTTTTCAGCAGATTCTGTTTCACTGGATAATCTACGACTTTTCAGGAATATCTAAGACCTATTAAGGTCTACATACTGGTGACACCACACACACACACACACACACACACACACACACTCTCCTCTCTCTCTCTCAGATAACTGAGACTGGCGACTCCCAAAAAGACCAAACGTCATCACGTCCCTCCCCAAACCGCGCAGAATGAACACTGACTTGTGCATCTAAACAGAGTTGTTCACATAAAGCCCTTATGATACAGACATTTAAACAGTTTATTATACAGATGCACCTGTTTTACATGGATATTTACAGGCTTGTCACTGAACCATTTACCCTGACAAAGTGCCGTATAATTCGAAATTAGTACTGTAATTTTAATACTGTGATTATGAATTTGTTTAATATTTCACTTGTATTAATCTGCTACCACAAGAGCTGCAGCTCATTAATCCTTGAAGTAATGAACTAAGTCTGTATCTATCGCACCACTCAGTGGTAAAGCAGGTAAGTGCACCCCCCCTAATGCTGTTGCCTAGGACACCCGGCGGTAAAACTATTATTGTGGTTAAGTACCATCTGTACATGTGCGCACACACACACACACACACACACATACATACACACATACATACATACATACATACATACATACATACATACTGAACAAACACACACTCTCTCTCTCTTGTATTTGCATATTTATAAAAGCATTTATTTTTATTATTATTTTTTTTAAGAAAACCCTTGTCCCCCCCCCCCCCCCCCTTAACCAATTACCCCAAGCTCTTCAAGTCTTAGTGCAGTTTTGTTGTTGTTGTTACTTCTGCAGGCGAGTCTGTAGGCGTGGTCATAGTGTTACTCTGACCCAGGCTACTGTTTCCATGACCTGTTTTTGCTCCTTACTGGGACCAGGGTTCATTTCTTTCTGGCCTGTTGTAATGGTTCTAAGCATTTTACTTTTCCCTGGGAAATGTATTGACCTCTTGTCGTCTTCCTCTTTCGGTCAGCTGTAAGAAATGGTTGATCTTTTCCTCATCGTCTGTGTGCGGTTCTCCCTGAGCCGTCTTGAAATGGGCTAATGCAGACAACTTTTCCCTGATGGCTTGTGACTGAAGTTACTAAAACATTTAGGACTGAAATTCCCACAAAAACTTATGTAGCTGAGCCTCCAACAACAAAAATGGACTTAAATCCTTTCCTGTTATACTGAACTTCCAGGCTCATAACACCCAGATATACGAGGGACTGATTTATGAACATAATATCTGATATCAACCAAATACAGATGGGTTCCCTGTCTGGTTCCTGTCAAGGTTTCTTTCTACTGCCGTCTCAAAGAGTTGCCCTCGAGTTGCTCATTAGGGACATACGATGACGAGACGGATAGCAGCACTATCATCTTGGCGTAAGATCAACAACTTGGACATAAACGTCTCAAAGACCAAGGAGATGGTGGTGGACTTCAGGAGGAAAAGCAGGACTCTCAGTACACACTGCTCAAGATCAACAGGGCTCTGGTGAAGAGGGTGAACAGCTACAAGTATCTGGGAGTCCATATCTCTGAGGACTTGTCCTGAATATATATCAAAGATTCTGTTAAAACCCGCAGCAGACTGGACAGGATCACTATAAATACATCAAGAAAAAACGTCAGGAAGGATTCGTCAGATATCAGTAATAATTACTGGGTTCAACTAGAGCACAACAAACAGAGGCAGAGCGACAGAGTGAACATGCCTTTGTGAAAATTAAATGAACTTTACATTTGTTTCTTTCAGGCAAATTGACTCATGCAAATTTTTCGCTACTTTACATAAAAACTTGAGCACAAAGAATCAGAGTTTGAGGGGAAGCGTGTGTGTGTGTGTGTGTGTGTGTGTGTGTGTGTGTGTGTGTGTGTGTGTGTGTGTGTGTGTGTGTGTGTGTGTGTGTGTGTGTACGGGTGAAGCGACGGCTGCTGTAGAACACCAGCATTCAGGATTCCTCCAATTCCATTATATAATAAACAAAACAGACAAATTTGTAGCTATAGTAGTTAGGAACGAGGAAATTTTTGGGAGTGGAGAATGGCATGTTTCAGTTTCTCACAGGTTTAGACCTTAAAGTAGATGTTTTATGCTTGAATGATTCGTGATGACCAGTGAGAAACTGAAACATGGCATTCTCCACTACGAAGAATTTCCTCGTTCCTAACTACTATAGCTACAAATTGCAAGCTTGGGACATCCCTGGAGAGAAAGTGCATGTAACACTAGTCATTACAGGCACTCGACTCAAGTGTACTCATTTTTAGGAGACAAATGCAAATACACCTCAGTCACTGACAGCTTACACAGCCTAATCCACATCTTACAAGTGCAAATTGCTACCCTTCGGTCAATGAAAGAAAAACTCACAATGGTCACAGAAATAACTTTAATCTGACAAAAGTAATAATTTAAAAAAATTCTATGAATGTTAACCAATGAAAGTCAGACATTGCTTTTCAACCATGCTTCAACGGAATTATTTAAAAAAATAAACTCATGGAACAGGCCTGGACAAAAATGATGGTACCCCTAGAAAATACTGAAAATAATGTGACCAAAGGGACATGTTAATTCAAGGTGTGTCCACTAATTAGCATCACAGGTGTCTACAATCTTGTAATCAGTCAGTGGGCTTATATATAGGGCTCCAGGTAGTCACTGTGTTGTTTGGTGACATGGATGTAGCACACTCAACATGGACCAGAGGAAGCGAAGGAAAGAGTTGTCTCAGGAGATTCGAAAGAAAATTATAGACAAGCATGTTAAAGGTAAAGGCTATAAGACCATTTCCAAGCAGCTAGATGTTCCTGTGACTACAGTTGCACATATTATTCAGAAATTTAAGATCCATGGGACTGTAGCCAACCTCCCTGGACGTGGCCGCAGGAGGAAAATTGATGACAAATCAAAGAGACGGATAATCAGAATGGTAACAAAAGAGCCCAGAAAGACTTCTAAAGAGATCCAAGGTGAACTTCATGCTCAAGGAACATCAGTGTCAGATCGCACCATCCGTCGTTGTTTGAGCCAAAGTGTACTACATGGGAGACGACCAAGGAGGACACCATTGTTGAAAACAAATCATAAAAAAGCCAGACTGGAATATGCCAAACTACATGTTGACAAGCCACAAAGCTTCTGGGAGAATGTCCTATGGACAGATGAGACAAAAATGGAACTTTTTGCCAAGGCACATCAGCTCTATGTTCACAGATGGAAAAATGAAGCATATCAAGAAAAGAACACTGTCCCTACTGTGAAACATGGAGGAGGCTCTGTTATGTTCTGGGGCTGCTTTGCTGCATCTGGCACAGGGTGTCTTGAATCTGTGCAGGGTACAATGAAATCTCAAGACTATCAAGGGATTCTAGAGAGAAATGTGCTGGCCAGTGTCAGAAAGCTGGGTCTCAGTCGCAGGTCATGGGTCTTGCAACAGGACAATGACCCAAAACACACAGCTAAAAACACCCAAGAATGGCTAAGAAGAAAACATTGGACTATTCTAAAGTGGCCTTCTATGAGCCCTGACCTCAATCCTATTGAGCATCTTTGGAAGGAGCTGAAACATGCTGTCTGGAAAAGGCTCCCTTCAAACCGGAAACAACTGGAGCAGCTTGCTCATGAGGAGTGGGCCAAAATACCTGCAGAGAGGTGCAGAAGTCTCATTGACAGTTACAGGAATCGTTTGATTGCAGTGATTGCCTCAAAAGGTTGTGCAACAAACTATTAAGTTAGGGGTACCATCATTTTTGTCCAGGCCTGTTCCATGAGTTTATTATTTTATAATTCCGTTGAAGCATGGTTGAAAAGCAAAGTCTGACTTTCATTGGTTAACATTCATAGAATTCTTATTTATTATTACTTTTGTCAGATTAAAGTTATTTCTGTGACCATTGAGTTTTTCTTTCATTGACCGAAGGGTACCAACAATTTTGTCCACGTGTGTAACAATGTAGTTTCCATTCTTACATCATATGAAGATCTGACTAAAGACGCGAACGCATCATCGTCTATGGCGGATCCCATCCATTAGCACTATGAAGCATCTCCCTGAGTAAAACACTGGCATTTTGTTTGTATAGCATACATTTTAGTTTTTTTATTGTTTATTATATTAGGAATTGGAGGAATCCTGAATGTTGATGTGCTACAGCAGCCGTCGCTTTACCCGTACACGTCCTCCCAAACTCTGATTTGTTGTCCTCAAGCTTTTATGTAAAGTAGTGAAAGGTTCAGAAAAGCCTGAATGAGTCAATTAGCCTGAAAGAAGCATTTAATCTTCAACAAGCCATGTTTACCCTCTCGCTGTCCCTCTGCACTGGAATTGTTGTTGGCCTTTCGGCTGCTCCCACACGGTGTCGCCGCAGAGGACCATCTGATCCCAGCTGGGACTTGAACCCGGGCTGCCCAGTGCTGCAGGTCTTTCTCAGGGTTTTTGGAACTTGTGTCTTTACAGAATAAATTGTGTTTGGTTTTTTCCTTCACCCTTAACAGTCATTACCCATGTGAGCAGTTTCAGAGGATTTTTTTCAGGCACTCGACTCAAGCTTACTTGTATTTAAAACCCATCCAGTGGTTGGTTTTTAACCATGAACATCATCATTTGAAGAGCTAATTAAAGGCACGAGTGCATCATCACAATCTGTAGTCGATCTCATGTATTAGTGCTTTAAAGGATCTCTGAGAAAAATAATGACTTTGATGTGAAACATTTTCTACAAACATTCCTAAAATCCAAAGAAGATTCCAGTTTAAATAAGTTTGTATGGCATACATATTTTAGTTTTTTTTGTTGTTGTTTATTATATAATGGAATTGGAGGAATCCTGAATGCTGGTGTTCTACAGCAGCCGTCGCTTCACCCGTACACACACACACACACACACACACACACACACACGCTTCCCCTCAAACTCTGATTCTTTGTGCTCAAGTTTTTATGTAAAGTAGCGAAAAATTTGCATGAGTCAATTTGCCTGAAAGAAACAAATGTAAAGTTCATTTAATTTTCACAAAGGCATGTTCACTCTGTCGCTCTGCCTCTGTTTGTTGTGCTCTAGTTGAACCCAGTAATTATTACTGATATCTGACGAATCCTTCCTGACGCTGCGGGTTTTAACAGAATCTTTGATATCTATTTTTTCTAACCATAGACATTATCCATGTGAATAATTTCAGAGAAATGTGTGTTTTTGGCCGGTGGTTTACAGTATATACTGTACTGCTGATGCTGAATGCTGTGTGGTTGGAACAGATGAGAGGGAAATGCTGCTGAGGTTCTTCCATAAACAATCGATTTTAAACAGGATTTCAGCATTTTACAATCTGTCTCAGTAGTGTTCTGTTCTCTCATCTATCGTTATAAAGAAAGAAGCAGCCTCAAGACTTTTGCACAGGAATGTATAGATGAATCTGGGCAATGGAATTGTGTAAGTCTTAAGTGTGTGAATACCCGGGTGATCATGGACATCAAGCACATCACACAGGAAGACTGTTTTGTTGTGCAAAGCAAAGTGTCTTTACAACTTGACATCACTAGTGTCATATCATAAGATAAAATAATCTTCTTTAACTCTAAAGAGCTCTGAAGCAGTTTTAAACAAGACCATAACACTACACCGAAACGTTTCTGAAAGGGAGAATCTCATGTAAATTATGTAAAGTAAAAAGAAACTTGTTTAACATGTAAAAGTCGGAAAAAAAAACATTTAATTCAGCAAGTACATTATGCAGACAAACTGCTTTCCTTATGCAAAGCAAAATGTTGAAGAAGCAGGTGTGTGTGTGTGTGTGTGTGCCCCCTGTTATCTAGAATAAGGTTGCAAACATTGTCATACAACATTGTGGCAAACTTCCAGCCATGTCGCCTGTCTGCTCACACATTCCTGCACACTTTTTTTACCCTTGTCTTGAGGGAATCTGTTTTTGCTCCCATTCTATTGCGTTTTCATATTCCTAATTGGCAGACTGATGCAATAAATATAGCTTCGTGGTTCCTCATCACAACTTAGCAAGATGGCGAAAAAGATTCTCTGTTCAGAAGACTTTGCATATGAATTTGGAAGAGAGAGATGCTTTAGATGATGGTTTAGAGGAAGATCATATTTCTGAACATTCAGAGTCTGAACCAGAACCAGGCCATCAGCAGGCGATTCTCCAGAAACAGAAACCCGTCAGCAGCTAGCAAGTGAGAAAAATATGGATGTCAAATAATTGTGAAATTGAATGGTCATCTCACCCAAGAAATGAGCCACCCTCGCTGCCAATGTGATAAGAATTCAACCAGAAAACAGGGAGTTACTCGTGTGCAGGACAAAGTCTTCTGTTGAGCTTTTCGTCCCAGATTCAATCCAGAAATTTCCAATGCTGGCCACAATAGGAAGGTACCAGAATCCCCAGTGCACCACAGCCCACCATGCACAGGGCCCAGTAGGCAATGAGCCCAAGGTAACCAACTCCAAACGCAATATATCCCGATCCAATCAAGCCTCCAGGGGATGCACTGGGAAATGAAGTCCGATCCATGGAGGCTCTGCCCCGCCCTACCCACAGAGCCAAAAGGATCCGCTATCAACAGGATCCACTCCATAGCATGTAGCCTGTGTCCTGTGGAGCCCAGAGGGGCCATAAATTGGCCATTGGCACAAGAGGAACTCAAACCCTACATGGTCACAATGTTATGGCTGAGAGAGAGAACGAGACATTGTTGTTGTTTAAGTCCAGGCTGAATGCATTATGATTTAGTTAAGGCTTTTGTTGAAAGTATTTCTTTGGGTCACAGATAAGAGATGAAAGTGATAAGAGATCATAGTGATGAGAGAGTGTAAATAAAGTGGGATGTGTAGATCCCATACCCGCTCCAGACATGCCCCCTACATCTTCCTTTTAGGTTTGTTTCCTGTGGAGTAGCTGCTGCTGCTGTTTCCTTTTGGTCCTCTCTTTCAGTTATACTATTATAGCTAATCCTGCTGGAGTCCCTGCCTGTGCACAATGTACATTTGTATCAACCTTTATAGTACAGCAGCACACCTAATAGTCTCTGCTCTCACTCTCTTCCATCTCCTTCCTATCCTCCACACAACTCCTCTGTCTATGCCAATCCTGAGTTACCAGTGATCCTGACTCAATATAGACGGTCCCCTGCTAATGATGGCTCTGGGGATTTATCAACCACATATACACCAGAGATGACAATGCACATGCCCAGCAATTTTGTCTAACATTAGCCATACCCATTACTCTGCATGGCTCAGGTTCTGTACATTGTAGCACCACAGTGTTGAAGTGAAACAACAGATAGAAGTGACTGTTTTTATTCCATTTGGTACAACTCACATCTCATCTTTTCACCCAAAAAAAAAAAAAAATGCAACAGGGACTAACTTAGCCAGCAACCAATGCAAATGCTCCCTAGAAGCGAGACATAACCGGCCTCATTGGGCCCCTTTCCTTTCTTGATCCATATCTTTATTTTATCCCAGGCCCTCCATCATTTGGGGCCCTGGGTAGTCAGTCCCACCTCCACCATGACACCCTGAAGACAGTAAAATTAATTACACACAGGACAAAGAAAACATTAATCTTTTCATTAAGTTTAATTATACATAAAACAATGTAGCATTATTTATATTTATAAGAACACTCAAAGGCTAACAAACCTGAGTAAGAGAAAATACAAAAAAAAAAACACTATTTAAAATGCAAACGTCATGGAACAAAGTGCATGAGGACAACAAGAAAACCAGGGCCATTCAGAAAATGATGAAAAACAATAGATTATAAATTGTAAGATAGAAAAGTCTACCAAAGTGAAACAGAAAAACCATATACACAATTGGACAAAATTGTTGGTACCCTTCGGTCAATGAAAGAAAAACTCACAAAGGTCACATAAATAACTTTAATCTGACAAAAGTAATAATTAAAAAAAATTCTATGAATGTTAACCAATGAAAGTCAGACATTGCTTTTCAACCATGCACTCATGGAACAGGCCTGGACAAAAATGATGGTACCCCTAGAAAATGCTGAAAATAATGTGACCAAAGGGACATGTTAATTCAAGGTGAGTCCACTAATTAGCATCACAGGTGTCTACAATCTTGTAATCAGTCAGTGGGCCTATATATAGGGCTCCAGGTAGTCACTGTGTTGTTTGGTGACATTGTATGTACCACACTCAACATGGACCAGAGGAAGCGAAGGAAAGAGTTGTCTCAGGAGATTCGAAAGAAAATTATAGACAACCATGTTAAAGGTAAAGGCTATAAGACCATTTCCAAGCAGCTAGATGCACATATTATTCAGAAATTTAAGATCCATGGGACTGTAGCCAACCTCCCTGGACGTGGCCGCAGGAGGAAAATTGATGACAAATCAAAGAGACGGATAATCCGAATGGTAACAAAAGAGCCCAGAAAGACTTCTAAAGAGATCCAAGGTGAACTTCATGCTCAAGGAACATCAGTGTCGGATCGCACCATCCGTCGTTGTTTGAGCCAAAGTGGACTACATGGGAGACGACCAAGGAGGACACCATTGTTGAAAACAAATCATAAAAAAGCCAGACTGGAATATACCAAACTACATGTTGACAAGCCACAAAGCTTCTGGGAGAATGTCCTATGGACAGTTGAGACTAAAATGGAACTTTTTGCCAAGGCACATCAGCTCTATGTTCACAGATGGAAAAATGAAGCATATGAAGAAAAGAACACTGTCCCTACCGTGAAACATGGAGGAGGCTCTGTTATGTTCTGGGGCTGCTTTGCTGCATCTGGCACAGGATGTTTTGAATCTGTGCAGGGTACAATGAAATCTCAAGACTATCAAGGGATTCTAGAGAGAAATGTGCTGGCCAGTGTCAGAAAGCTGGGTCTCAGTCGCAGGTCATGGGTCTTGCAACAGGACAATGACCCAAAACACACAGCTAAAAACACCCAAGAATGGCTAAGAGGAAAACATTGGACTATTCTAAAGTGGCCTTCTATGAGCCCTGACCTCAATCCTATTGAGCATCTTTGGAAGGAGCTGAAACATGCTGTCTGGAAAAGGCACCCTTCAAACCGGAAACAACTGGAGCAGCTTGCTCATGAGGAGTGGGCCAAAATACCTGCAGGGAGGTGCAGAAGTCTCATTGACAGTTACAGGAATCGTTTGATTGCAGTGATTGCCTCAAAAGGTTGTGCAACTGTCACGACCCGCCAAGCCACAGCCCTGTCATGATCACCTGCACACCCCAGTTCCATGATCCGCCCCACTGCTTTCATTCCACCGCCTCATTCTCCACTCTGCACACCTGTACTCAATCCATAATCACCTCTCCTACCTATTTAACTCGCACTCAGACTACACCTCCTCGCCAGATTATTGTGCACTCACCATGTCCAATATTCCAGCGTTTTGTCTCGTCTTGCCTCCTCGTTTTCGACCTCGCCTCGTTTCAATGACCACGTCTTTGCCTCACGTCATGGATCACGCGCCATCTCGGAACTTCTCGGTACTGACCTTTGGAACTGTTTCCCAACCACGAGCCTGGATCATGGACTTTTCCCCCACTCTCCGGCTTCGACCTCTGCCTGTTTCACGACCACGAGTAATCCCCATGCGTCTGCGTCGCCTGCAAACCTGCTCGAGTTCAAAGTACACATGCCGGCTCTCTGCACGGAGCTCATGCACATCGCATCGACGCTCCGCTTCCGCATTCAGTTCAAAATGCACGCGCCAGCACAAGCAGGCTTCCAATCTAACGGTCACATGCACGGATTTAAGCCAGTCCTGTCAAAACGAGCCTCCACGGATCTCTTCTTGCTGCTCATCTGCACTTGGGTCTACCACGGCAGCCAATTCCCGTGACAGTATAATCTGGCCTAACCTAGACCCAGCAGAGACTACTCGCCTGAAGGGGGCAATAAAGAGTCAAGAAACTCTCCTGAATATTCACCAGCAGGAAATTCAACAGATCATGAACACTCTCCTAACTCTCACAGAGATCTTGACATTGCTCACCAACCAGGTTCAGCAAACGCACCCAGCACCGCCTTGTCTGCCCCCCCCTTCTGTGCATACTTTTAGTCATGAGCCACATCTCCCTGCACCGCCTACCTACAACGGGGATCCCTCCACTTGTCGATCTTTTCTCTCTCAGTGCTCTCTCGTGCTTGAGCTGCAGGCCTCCTCATTCCCCACAGAACGGTCAAAAGTCGCTTACGTCATTACTCTCCTCTCCGGGAAAGCAAGGGAGTGGGGAACATGACTATGGGATGCTCAGGTTCCCTGCTGTATGACCTTCAAAGCGTTCACTGATGAAATGAGGAGAGTTTTCGACCGCTCATCCACGGGACACCAGGCAGCGAGCCAAATACTCCAGCTATGCCAGGGATCCCGCTCCGTCTCAGACTATGCTATTGATTTTCGTACTTTGGCTCCCTCTAGTGGCTGGGGTGAGCGAGCACTCTTTGATGCATTTTTTCATGGGCTTTCCAATTTAACCAAGGATGAGCTCACGGCCCGTGAGCTTCCATCTGATCTACAGGGGCTAATTGACCTAGCGACCCGTATAGACGCCCGTAAACGGACCCGGCAAGAGGAACATCAAACCCCCAGGCCATACGCTCCGGCCACCATTCCAGGCACCCCGAATTTATCCCCTGAACCAATGCAGGTTGACCGCATACACATCTCGCCAAAGGAGCGGCAACGACGAAGGGACGACAGAGCCTGCTTTTACTGCGGAAGGGTTGGTCATGGCGTACGCAACTGTCCATTAAAGGACCGAGCCCCCCTGGTAGTGCTGGGGACCCTAGGAAACCACACATTTACCTCTGCCTCAGATAAACGATCATGCTTTGCTGTCACACTAACCCATGAAAACCAGTCTCGTATAACGTATGCCCTAGTGGACTCTGGAGCCGACCAGAACCTAATCTCCTCAGCCACGGCCTCTCAATTGGAGATTCCATTTTTACCAGTCAGTCAACCATTTAATGTTCAGGCGCTTGATGGAAGCAAACTTTCACCGATTACTCACCGCACTGCCCCTGTTACTCTATGCTTTTCTGGCAACCATACTGAAACCATCACCTTCCTCATTGTTAAAAGTGCACATGCCCCAATCATTTTGGGGCTTCCATGGTTAAGGCTACATAACCCCCACATCGACTGGGTAAGAATGAGTATCCTCGACTGGCCCTCAACTTGTCACTCCTCGTGTCTACGCTCAGCAGCCATAACTCAGACCCGTTCCACATCACAGGAGGAGATCCCCAGTTTATCCAAGGTCCCGGTAGATTACCATGATATGCAGCAGGTCTTCAGCAAGTCACGGGCTGTTTCACTCCCACCTCACCGACCCTACGACTGTACTATTGACCTCCTCCCCGGCACCACCCCACCCAAAGGTCGAATCTACTCCCTATCTCGCCCAGAAAGAGAGGCCATGGAACAATATATTACGGAATCACTTGCTGCAGGGATCATCCGTCCCTCGTCCTCCCCTGCCGGTGCGGGATTCTTTTTCGTGGAAAAGAAAGACATGTCTCTCAGACCCTGCATTGATTACAGAGGATTAAATGAAATCACTGTTAAAAATCGCTATCCACTTCCTTTAATGACTACTGCCTTTGAGCTGCTCCAGGATGCTCACATTTTCACCAAGCTAGACCTGAGAAATGCTTACCACCTGGTCAGGATAAGGGAAGGTGATGAGTGGAAGACCGCCTTTAACACCCCCACTGGTCACTATGAATACTTGGTGGTTCCATTTGGATTAACCAACGCACCAGCGGTTTTCCAGGCACTCATAAATGATGTCCTCAGAGACTTCCTCAACGTCTTTGTGTTTGCTTATCTTGATGATATCTTGATCTTTTCTCACTCCCTAAGAGAACACAAGATCCATGTACGTCAGGTTCTGCAACGGCTCTTGGAGAACAAACTCTATGTAAAGGCTGAAAAATGTGAGTTTCACTGTGACTCCACCGCTTTCCTCGGGTTCTTTATCTCATCTGCAGGCATCCAAATGGACCCGACCAAGGTCAAGGCAGTCACAGACTGGCCAGTGCCATCCTCTAGACGAGAGCTTCAACGCTTTCTGGGGTTCGCCAACTTCTATCGACGTTTCATTAGGAATTATAGTGCGTTGGCGGCCCCACTCACAACACTCACCTCCACTAAAACCCCGTTCAAATGGAATCCCCTAGCGGAAGAAGCCCTCACTGTACTCAAGCACCGATTCACCACGGCACCCATCCTTACCTTCCCGGACCCCTCGCTTCAGTTTGTTGTTGAAGTCGATGCTTCTGAGACAGGAGTCGGGGCTGTCCTTTCTCAGAGATCACCAAAGGATAACAAGCTCCACCCCTGCTCCTTCTTTTCCCGTCGACTCACTGCCCCTGAGCGCAACTATGACATCGGAGACCGTGAAGTACTGGCAGTCAAGTTTGCCCTCGAGGAATGGAGACACTGGCTGGAGGAGGCGGAACATCCGTTTTTAGTCTGGACTGACCACAAGAACCTCGAATACTTAAGATCTGCCAAAAGACTCAACTCACGCCAAGCACACTGGTCATTGTTCTTCTCACGCTTCAACTTTACGCTGTCCTATCGCTAGCCTGCCTATCGGCAGACTAGCCTGCCACCCAGGGGTGACCCGTACCCTGTTTTTGACGCAACAACGCTTCTGGTGGCCCACCATCAGGGAAGATGTTGGAAACTTTGTGGCATCTTGCGACATATGCTCCAGAAATAAAACTACAAATTGTGCCCCAGAGGGTCTCCTAAGACCCCTCCCCATTCCCTGCCGTCCCTGGTCTCACATCTCCATTGACTTTGTTACCGGATTACCACCCTCCAACAACAACACCTGTATTTTAACCGTGGTTGACCGGTTCTCAAAGTCTGCCCACTTCATTCCATTACCCAAACTCCCCTCTGCCAAAGAGACGGCTGAACTTCTAATTACCCATGTCTTCCGACTTCATGGACTACCTACGGATATTGTCTCTGACAGAGGCCCCCAGTTCTCAGCGCAATTCTGGAAGGCCTTCTGTGGTCTTATTGGGGCCACACCTAGTCTCTCATCTGGTTTTCACCCTCAAAGCAATGGTCAAACTGAGCAGATGAACCAGGAACTCGAGAAGTCACTGAGGTGCATGGCGTCTCGCGACACAGCTTCTTGGAGCCGATTTTTCCCATGGATCGAGTATGCTCATAACTCGCTCCCCACTTCCTCCACTGGAATGTCCCCTTTCCAGTGTTGTCTCGGTTACCAACCACCACTGTTCCCCACCCAGGAGGAAGAAGCCGCGGTCCCCTCAGCTCAAGCCTTTGTTCACCGCTGCAGAAGGACATGGCAACGTGCTCGTGCCCGATTAAAACAGTCTGTCAGCATCTTCCAGCGCAAAGCTAACCGTCATCGTTTAGTTGCTCCCAGGTACCACGTCGGCCAACGGGTCATGCTCTCTGCTCGTGACCTGCCGCTCAAGACAACCTCCAAGAAGCTCTCACCAAGATTCATCGGCCCATTTACCATCACCAGCATCATCAACCCATGTTCTGTCAGACTGGCCCTGCCATTGTCTATGCGTCGAGTGAATCCCACCTTCCACGTCTCCCAGCTCCGTAGGTTGGTCGCGTGTCCCTTGGCTCTACCCTCCCGTCCCCCTCCCCCCACCACCCAGACTCATAGACGGGGGCGAAGCCTTCACAGTTCGACGACTCCTTAAGGCTCGCCGCCGCGGACGCGGTTTCCAATACTTGGTGGACTGGGAGGGCTATGGCCCTGAAGAAAGAAGTTGGGTACCAGCCAGGTTTATACTAGATCGATCTCTGATTACTGAGTTCCACAGACTCCACCCCGAGGCACCTGTTAGAACGCCTGGTGGCGTTCGTAGGTGGGGGGGTACTGTCACGACCCGCCAAGCCACAGCCCTGTCATGATCACCTGCACACCCCAGTTCCATGATCCGCCCCACTGCTTTCATTCCACCGCCTCATTCTCCACTCTGCACACCTGTACTCAATCCATAATCACCTCTCCTACCTATTTAACTCGCACTCAGACTACACCTCCTCGCCAGATTATTGTGCACTCACCATGTCCAATATTCCAGCGTTTTGTCTCGTCTTGCCTCCTCGTTTTCGACCTCGCCTCGTTTCAATGACCACGTCTTTGCCTCACGTCATGGATCACGCGCCATCTCGGAACTTCTCGGTACTGACCTTTGGAACTGTTTCCCGACCACGAGCCTGGATCATGGACTTTTCCCCCACTCTCCGGCTTCGACCTCTGCCTGTTTCACGACCACGAGTAATCCCCATGCGTCTGCATCGCCTGCAAACCTGCTCGAGTTCAAAGTACACATGCCGGCTCTCTGCACGGAGCTCATTCACATCGCATCGGCGCTCCGCTTCCGCATTCCACACGAGCTCAAGTTACACACGCCGGCTTTCTGCACGGAGCTCATGCACATCGCATCGACGCTCCGCTTCCGCATTCCACACGAGCTCAAGTTACACACACCGGCTCTCTGCACGGAGCTCAGCCACATCACGCCGGCGCTCCGCCTCCGCATTCAGTTCAAAATGCACGCGCCAGCACAAGCAGGCTTCCAATCTAACTGCCACATGCACGGATTTAAGCCAGTCCTGTCAAAACGAGCCTCCACGGATCTCTTCTTGCTGCTCATCTGCACTTGGGTCTACCACGGCAGCCAATTCCCGTGACAGCAACAAACTATTAAGTTAGGGGTACCATCATTTTTGTCCAGGCCTGTTCCATGAGTTCATTTTTTAAAAATAATTCTGTTGAAGCATGGTTGAAAAGCAATGTCTGACTTTCATTGGTTAAGATTCATAGAATTTTAATTACTTTGTCAGATTAAAGTTATTTCTGTGACCATTGTGAGTTTTTCTTTCATTGACCGAAGGGTACCAACAATTTTGCCCACGTGTGTATGCTGTATCATAGCACTCAAATATCAAAACTAATTTCCCCATAAGAAATAATAGAAACTCAAAACTATTCCATAACTCAAAATATTCATAGAAACATTATTATAAATATAACTATAAAGTAAAAATAAAACAAATTAACCTGCACATCACCTTTAAAGAGTTATTGTGTATGACAACGTTCACTATCAGTAACAGAATCACTGCTATGTGTCAGCTCACTGGACTCAGCGTGTTCTTTAACCTCGTGTTCTTTACCCTCTTTAATGACTTGCTTTTGCCTCATTCTGCAGAAATTTGACATTGCATTGTCGTTAAACAGATTCATCTCGCGCACTTTTTCTTTATGGGGGCCGATATTGCAGTACAGTTACTAAAGAACATTCAACTATTCGTAGACAGAAAAATAAAAAAATGCTTTACACACACACATACGGTTTTAATGCTATAGTATACAGTACACACTCGCCAATATGTTGACATTAAGTTGACACACGTGCACTGAGACCGAGCATGGGAGACGATTTCCCATAATAAAAGTGACCAATATTTTAATGTCACTGTAAATACTGACATGTACTTCAGCAGTAAATGAATGTAAATTTAAACCTGACTACAAGAATATTATTTCACTTCATTTGGGGAGACAGCAGGTGTGTGCGCCTCATGTCGTTGTCTACGGCTGCATGCACTTGTGTATTAAAGGCACGCAGAAACGATGATTTGACTTATAAATAAAAGCTGTTAATAGAACCGAGGTTATTTCTGTGAGAAAATAACAAGCCTTTTACATCTGGTGCTGAACCCAGCTTATTTGTCTTCAACCAGGCAACTCAACTTATGCAAATTCCTCCGTGCCTTTTCATCCCACTTTACATAAACTCTATTTTACAAGCATTTTCCTTAGAGCCATTGCTCAATCTCTTCAGATAGATTTTTACAATTTGAACCCCACTGCCTTGCAAATGTAGTTCCCAGATATATTTTTCTGGATAATTGGTAAATGAGATCTATTTTTCAGGCAGTGTGTTTACTGCAAACCGGTAGATTTTCAAATTCAAGATCTGAAGTCCAAATTCATTACATTGTCAGTAGATCCTTAGATAAAACAAAAAATTATTTCTGTGTAAATATTTATTCCCTTTGAAAACCTAGGGTTCGCATTAGCAATGCTATCGTTGTTAGCTGTAGCCTGAGCATAGAAGGTGTTCGGCTCCTATGTCAGAGACACGTCCGTGTTCGTCATGCCGGATGTTGGTGCTTTATAGTCTGTTATTGTCCTTAGTCCCTGCCACAGGCTTCTAGAGTCGCTCTATTGGAGCTGTGACTTTAGTTTCCTCCCATAGCGCCGCCTCGCCTCCTTCGTTGCTTTTCAAACATTGTTTGACACAGCCTTGTACAAGTCCATGTCACCCGAATGCAAGTCCCGTGTTATAGATGGCAGTGCGAGATTCGGATGGTTTTATCCACCTACAGATTCTGGTTGTGAAACGTTCTAATGGTCAGTTTTGGCACGGTATCATCCGCTAGTTTCCCCATGAATCCCACAACTGCTTCTGTAAACACGTTGATGTCGTCATCATGTCCCAGCCTGCAAATTCGTCCTGTAAGGCGGCTCCAGATTGGTCCATCCAGCGGGCGACCTCCCTCTGAACTGGGGCTTCCTGTTCAAGCCTTATATTTCTCAAGGTTTCTTCCTATTGCCTTCTCTGGGAAATTTCCTTGCCACCATTGACCTGCTCTTGCTCATCAGGGACAATCTTCTAATCATGATTTATACATATTTCACTCACTTACTTGCTCATTGTCTATACTGCTTTATCCTGTATTGAGGGTTGCGGGGGGCCTGGAGCCTATCCCAGGATACACAGACCACGAGTTGGGATACACCCTGGATGGGTTCCAATCCATCTCAGGGCACACACATACAAACACACACTCATCCACACACTACAGGTCATTAGAGAATGCCAGTTAACCTAATCAGCATGTCTTTGGGCTGTGGGAGGAAAACCAGAGCACCTGGAGGAAACCCACAAAACCCAGGAAGAATATGTCAACTCCCTGCACACAGACCTGAGGCAATCGAATCTGTGCTTTGGATGTGCAAAGCGACAGTGCTAACCACCAAGCCACCATGAGGATGTCTCCACCTTTAAAAGACAGGTTACCCTCTATCTGTGATCATAGAGATGTAAAAAAAAAACACTGTGGCTGTTTGTGATTCTTAAGGAAATATTTCTCCTCAAGCTGAAATTTCTAAATAAACTATCGTGGTTGTCTCTGTGTCAAAATAGCAAGGCTTATTTGTTTTCGTCAAGGCAACTCAGCTTATGCAAACCACCCTGTTCCTTTTATCATACTTTACATAAAATCTATTTAACAAACTTTCCTTTGTTAATCTGACATCTCTTTTAGAATTCAGAATGATTGTAAAAGATGAATGCCAGTGACTTGCAGAAGTACTTTCCTCCTGAAAAGCCATCACATTTGTCTGGATAATTGATAAATGATAATTACGCAGATTTTTAGGGAGTGTGTTTGTTGCAAGGCAGTAGATTTACAAAATCAAGAAGTTCAAATGCTTTGTCAGTAAAAGAAAAAATGAAAAAAAAAAATGCTACTGCTGTAAACATTTATTTCTTTATTTATATATTTGAACTGCTGTTTCATCCCACCACTCTAAAAACTGAACAAAATGCCCTCTGCTGGACATATTGTATTGTAATTTTACTGAGACTGTGTCAGTGCATAATATCCTAATTATCTCATTACATCATATTCAGGGTCGTAGGGGGCCTGGAGCCTATCCCAAAAGATTTAGGGCACAAGGCAGGGCTTCACCGTGGACAGGGTGCCCAATCCATCACAGGGCACACACGCAGGGCACACACATCCACACTTACACGCTCATTTACACTCTACAGGCAATTTGGGAACACCGATCAGCCTAATCTGCATGTCTTTGGACTGTGGGAGGAAACTGGAGCACTTGAAGGAAACCCACTAAACATGGAGAGAACATGCAAATTCCATGCACACAGACCCAAAGTTGGAATCAAACACGAATCCTGGAGGTGCAAGGCGACAGTGCTAATCTAGTAAGCCACATGGCTACATATATTCTAAATAAAAATAATTTAAATTATAAAGGGATGTAAAGCCACCAGTCAATCCTCCGTCAATAACCCTGACTGATCAGTGAGAGTGGGGAAGACCGCATCTAAGCATAGCGTGATTTCACAACACGTGGTGCTGACAAGCAGTCTGCATCCTTTGATCGAAGGCGTGGCGGATCATAAGACACTAGCAGGCAAGAGACCATTTAATGCTTAATACATCAAAAGTAAAATTTTAAAATCTATGTGAAATTTTACAGGGATCCAGTGCAGTGTAGATAAGATAGGGATGATGGAGGACTCTCGCTGCTGCATTCTGGACTAACTCAAGCTTATTTATGCACCTAGTTGAACATCCAGACAGTAATGCATTATAATAGTCCAACCTAGAGCTGATAAAAGCTTAAATATTTTTTTCTGCATCATTATAATCCTTATCTTGAAAATATTTCTGAGGTGAAAGAATGCTGTCCTGGTAATATTATATACATTAGCGTCAAATGAAAGACTGGAATCTATAATCGTATCATGTTGAGAAAATAGTAGTAGGACTTAAAACCGAACCCTGTGGAACACCAAACTCCACTTATATATGGAATAATCATTTACATCTACAAACTGATAACAATCTGTCAAATAGGATCTGAGCCAGGAGAAGGACATTCCCTTAATTCCTACTACATTTTCTAATCTGTAAATCGAGTGAGGTACTGATTTATTGTAAGGTTTTTTCCATTTTTTAAACAATGTTGGAATTGTAATATATAATATGTACATTGTTTTGTTTTCATTGCTGTTACATGACATCATGTTAGTGAGACATAATCAGATATGTATCCCTTTTAATTTACCTTTGCAGATCAACAAGTCTGTTTTGTCTGTTATGAAAGATGAGCAACTGGCAAACTACCTCAAATGTTATGGTGACCGAGTAGCAGTTGTGTCATTCTGTCATCAAACACAAGGCACACTCACACTCACACTCACTCACACACATGCACACACATGCACACACTCTCTCTCACACACACACACACACACACATATATATATATATATATAAAAACTGAAAAGTCTTAGGCATCATATTAACTACAGTACAAATGTTATATACACTATAACAATGAACAGCATATTAAAACCTACTTAAGTTCATATGCATGTGAAGGCAGGCGAGCGAATATTTTTGGCAATATAGTGTATGTTTATTGTGTCTTCATTATGTCCAAAACCTTTAAACATCTCTAAACATAATTAAAAAATGAATAAATAGCAGTACATACGAATATTTACATGCCGTTAATGAAAGCAACATATTACACGACAGACAGGTTTTTAAATGGAAAATAAATATATTATTCTGGGTTTTGCATGAAAATAGAAAGGAGTGAGTGTGACAAACTTACCAGAACTCATATTCTCCAGCATGTGAAGTAAAACCCAACAGCCATTTTACTTATAGTACTGAGCAAATTTTGGGCACATACAGAAAATGACATAAGCAAGGATGCCTTTGAAAACATTTCCACATTTAAAGAAACTTCTATAAGGAACATTGAAGAGTAATAAAGTAATCTATATTTGGTGTGAAAATCCTTGCCTGAAAATAATCTGTAGCGTTAGACATAGATTTGTGCAGATTTTAAGTAAAACAGTTTTACTGAGCATGCCAGAGAATATGCCAGAGTTATTAGTATCTTTGTCAAACTTTCTCCTTTGCATTTTCATGCAAAACTCAGGAGCCTACAATATGTTTTTTTTTTCTTTTTGTTTCTGTCATTCTATTATTTAATATGTTGCTTTCTTTACAGGCATGCAAATATACAGTACTTCTGTAATGTTGTCTTTTGTCTTTTTGAGCACTGAACATATCAATTGCATACAAATTAGCCATCTATCTGTAAACTTTGAAACAGGAACTTCAATTTTTCAATTTTAATAACAAAAAAATATTAAACCATGTAAAAAAATAAAGTTTCAATTTAGTATTCTTGAAAACTCAGAAAAAATAAAAAATAGCGGCTTACTTATTGCAGCTGGCCCATGTGCTGAATGAGTATTTGAGAACACTCACCTCATTCACTCACACACTCACTTATTCAGACAGAGACAGGTTTTTTTTTTTTTTTTTTTAAGGAAAATTAGCATATCAACATTATCTGGTAAAAGCTGGGATCTCTGGGCATTTACAATGTCCCCTGCAACAGAAAAAAACCCTCTCACTTGGGACTGAGGTTGCTGGGACAGAGAGATATGACTTGGCCAAGGTTGACAGCAGTGGGTAACGTTGTGCATTGTCTTTCCACCCCTCGAGAGGACAAGCCATGAGTGAGATAGAGGTCTCTTTGTGGTACGAGTGAATTTCTGCGTCGACCTGAGCAGTGTGCTGTGTTCTGCTGTCCCCCTGACTAAAAGAATCCCCAAGGAGGATGGAGGAGAGACGCCTCCCACAGCATGTGCTTTTTGTGGCAGGTCAGTTTTTGAGTGTCCAGCTACATGTTCATGCCTGCCTGGTGCTGCACCTTCCTCTTCACTAGGGTTCTGCAGAAGCAAGCAGAGTTACAAAAATTTGAAATGTTAGACACGCACACATTTTTTGTAAATATTGGGAACTCTAAAAAAAAGTCACACACACACAAAGTATTTTTAAACAAATCCCTGGTTCTGCATCTGTGTTGCTTTTAACTTGAGCCTGTTGAAAATTTCATCCCTTTCGCTGTTATTCAGATGGGGGGAGGCCCGGAAGCGGGGGTCCAACGCACTGCTCTCATACAGAAACTCCCCATGGTAACGGTCTGCCAAATCATTCAGTATTGCTGCCTTCATTTGAGAGACGGTGTTTGAGTCTACATCGCACGGTGCCATGCTCACTTGAGTCATGTGTTTGAGAGGCATGATAAGAGAGATTGTTGGTCGAGATTCGTCGCACAGCACAGTGGTTGCTTTTTTCAAGGGTGTGAGAAGTTTAACGATGTCCTCAGCATCTGCGATGTCAGCTGCGTCTAGGCTGTCTATTTCAGGTGCATTGCGCCTGACTTCAGAACTCAGTAGGGCTGCAGCAATTGCCTGTTGTTGCTCCAGGTAGCGCTCAGTCATGGTTGGGCAGGTTTAACATTTGCTGCTTGGAGGTCAGCACAGCTGTTGCAGTTGAACTGCGGTGAAAAAACGCTGCTACACGCCTCACTCTGCCAAGCAGACGACTGACACGGTTTACCTTCATACCTGCCTGGGTCGCAAGATTTAAAGTGTGAGCAAAACACTTCACAGGTGGGGGCAGAGACCAGCCTCTTTCACCGCTACACCCATGTTTCTTGCGTTGTCAGTAACCACAGCGATGCCCTGGTGATTGTTGTTGTAAATCATGTCAAGCTCCCACTCTGAAACAGCAGATTTTAACACCTTGCCTATGTTGTGTCCAGCGTGTGACTCAAGAGTCCCCGTGTCTGTAGGACAAAATTTTTTATCTCCCATTCACTTGTCATAGCATGTGCTGTGATGGTAACATAGCTCTGAGCAGCTCGTGAAGTCCACCCATCTGTGGTGATTGAGATGCTTGTTTGAGGCTCTGTGTAACTTTCGCCCTTGTCTCGTTGTAAAGAGCCGGTAAAATAGTTTTACTTTGGCTCCAGCAGGTTTACTAACCTCTTAAAACCTTCATTATCCACCACCACCATATATTTGGTTATATATTCACCAATGCATCTTGTGATTTCTTGTGCTCTCGCACTGTTGTGGGGGAGCGAGGCTGTAAACGCTTTCTTTTATAGTCTTTTGGCCCGACTGGATTTTGCTCCTCGTATCTTCACCTAACTTTTCGGGGTGATGATTTAACAAATGGCTCCTCGTGTTAGTCGTATTCCCCGACTTGTATTTCACCACAGTCTGGCAGTGCCTGCATACCGTGTTTGCTTTGTCTGTCACCTTTTTCT